>ONZH01029311.1:0-41873 GCA_900303285.1 Rhinella marina
TCTCAGCACAGTCATGCACAGAATATACTGTTTAGAGAGTATAGTTTGGAGCTATGTGGATGGACAAGGTGTACCAGGCACAGCTCTGCACAGAATACAGGCTTACAGCATATACTGTAACTGTTCTTCAGAGAATAAATGTCTTTAAAAAGACTGTTGGGCTTCCTAACCTAACTCCTAACTCCTTGCTGCACACACTACACTAGCTAACACTGTCTTCTCTTCTCCTTCCAAAAGCACAATGAGGCTGGTGCTGCAGGTCCTACCTTATGTAAAAGTAAGGTCACATGTTTGCCAGCCAATCACTGCTGGGAGGTATAGGGCTGGTACATCACAGCAGGCGTTCCCACAGCCTTCCCTTTCATGCTGATTGGCTGAAAAAAAGCGGGCATATTTCAAACGGGCAGTGACTCAAGGATATTCACGAGTCCACGCTGCCTCGGTATCACGAGCCGAGCCGAAGCGGGCAATATTCGTGCGAATCACGAATATTGCTGCTTCGATTCGCTCATCACTAGTAATTTGTCCACCAGTCAGTCTCCACGCAGTCCACCCACGTTACCCAAGGGAGCACTCCTCTGGCTCCTCCACCTCAACCTCCTTCCCCCCAGTCTGCCTCCTCCCAGGAAAATTTGGAATGCGATCCGGCATACTCTGAGGAACTGTTTTCTGGACCCTTCCCAGAGTCACAAACCACTTCTCAGGTTTCTGCTGACCTCTTTCCCGATGCCCAAGTTTTCCAACTGTCGCAGTCTGTGGGTGACGATGATGATGACAATGTTGACTTAGTGGAAGAAGTGTGTAAAGAGGTGTTGGACGATGAGGAGACACGGTTGTCAGACAGTGGTGAAGTTGTTGTCAGGGCAGGAAGTCCGAGGGGGGAGCAGACTGAGGAATCGGAGGATGTCGAGGTGACTGACCCAAGCTGGGTTGATAAGCCGAGTGAAGACAGTGCTTCTGAGGCGGAGGCGAGTGCTGCACCAGAACAGGTTGGAAGAGGCAGTGGTGTGGCCAGAGGGAGAAGCAGGGCCAGAGCTGGTGCACCAGCAGCAACTGTTTCACATAGTGAAGGCACGAGCGCCTCCCGCCGGAAAACTACACCTTCGTCTCCACGATCCTCCACAGCGTCCAGCAATGTGTCCCAGCGCAGCGTTCAGCTGTCTTTACAGCAGACGCTGGAGCGCAAGAAGAAATACAGTTCCACCCACCCACATGCCCAAGCCCTCAACGTCCACATCTCCAAATTGCTGAGCCTGGAGATGCTGCCCTATAGGCTGGTAGAGACCGAGGCCTTTCGCAATCTCATGGTGGTAGCTGCCCCTCGGTATTCGGTCCTCAGCCGCCACTATTTTTCCCGATGTGCCGTCCCATCCCTACACCAGCACGTGTCACAGAACATCATCCATGCCCTGACCAATGCTGTTTCTGAGAAGGTCCACCTAACCACGGACACGTGGACAAGTGCTGCCGGGCAGAGACACTATATATCACTGACGGCACATTGGGTTAACTTGGTGGAGGCTGGGACCGAGTCTGACCCTGGGGCCGCTCACGTACTGCCCACACCGAGGATTGCGGGGCCTACCTCGGTCACGGTCTCTCAGACGTACTATGCCTCCTCCTCCATCCCCTCCTCCTCCGAATTACCATCCGTGGGCACGGCGCCTTCAGTCGGTAGCTCTAGGCACAGCAGCAGTGCCGTGGGTAAGCGCTAGCAGGCGGTGCTCAAACTGCTGAGCTTAGGTGACAAAAGGCACACCGCCCAAGAGCTGTTACAGGGCATCACGGCGCAGACCGATGTGTGGCTGGCACCGCTGAACCTCAAGCCAGGCATGGTTGTGTGTGACAACAGGCATAACCTGGTGGCGGCTCTTTAACTCGGCAGACTGACACATGTGCCATGCCTGGCCCACGTGTTCAATCTAATAGTTCAGCGGTTCCTCAAGACATACCCCAATCTGTCTGATTTGCTCACCAAGGTGCGCCGCATCTGTGCGCATTTCCGCAAATCGACCACAGATGCTGCCACTCTCAGGGCAGCGCAGCGCCGCCTACAACTGCCCGCTCACCGACTGTTGTGTGACGTGCCCACAAGATGGAATTCGACATAAAACATGTTATCCAGAGTTTAACAGCAGCGCAGAGCGATTGTAGACTGCCAGATGTCAACTTCCACCAGAACTGGTAGTCAGGTCAGTCAGATTCCTCAAGTCTACAATGAGGAGTGGACGTGGATGTCTGATATCTGCCAGGTGTTGAGCAACTTTGAGGAGTCAACACAGATGGTCAGCGGCGATGCCGCCATTATCAGCCTCACCATCCCGCTGCTTTGCCTGTTGAAAAACTCACTGCTCAGCATGAAGTCGGATGCTTTCCGCTTGTCACAAGAGACGGTGGAGGAAGATACGTCGCTTAATAGCCAGAGCACCCTCCGGTCTGTTTCTCAGCGCGTATCGGAGCAGGGGGATGAGGATGAGGAGGAAGAGGAGGAGAATGTCGGCGAGACAGAAGAGGGTACCAGTGCTCAGTCCTTCTTAACTCTTGAGCGTGTATGGGCTGAAGAGGAGGACTTGGAGGAGGAGGAGGAAATGGAGAGTCAGGCCAGTGAGGAGAGGGAATACTTGCGTGTTGGGACTCTGGCGCACATGGCAGACTTCATGTTAGGCTGCCTATCCCGTGACCCTTGCGTTAGAAGCATTTTTTCAAACACCAATTACTGGGTGTTCACTCTCCTGGACCCACGGTACAAGCAGAACCTTTCCACTCTCATCCCTGTAGAGGAAAGGAGTATGAGAGTGAATCAATATCAACAGGCCCTGGTGCACAAGCTGAAACAATCCTTCCCATCTGACGCCGCTAGCGGCAGAGGGCATGGTTCTGTGGGCCAAGTAGCGGGGGAGAGGAGGCGAGCTTGTCCAGCACTGGCAGGGGAACGCTCTCCAAGGCCTTTGCCAGTTTTATGTCACCCCAGCAAGACACTTTCACCTGTTCCCAGTCTAGGCAGAGTAGGGTTGAGCTTTACAGAAAGATGGTGAGGGAGTACCTAGCTGACCATACCAATGTCCGGACCGATCACTCTGCTCCGTACAACTACTGGGTTTCAAAGCTGGACACGTGGCCTGAACTGGCGCTGTACGCCTTGGAGGTGCTGGCCTGCCCTGCCGCTAGCGTGTTGTCAGAGCGGGTATTCAGTGCAGCTGGTGGCGTCATCACCGATAAGCGTACACGCCTGTCAACTGACAGCGCTGACAGGCTGACGCTTATTAAAATGAACAAAGCCTGGATTTCACCGGAATTCAAATCTCCTCCTGGGGAAAGCAGCTAAAGATTAACATTACTTATGTATCCGATTCCTCTTCTCTACTCCTCCTCCTCCTTGTCGTCTTTGCCTAACGCTGACCCAAAAAACGCAATTTTTTAGAGGTCCAACTGGCACTCTTTTACCACAATTTTTCCAGAGGGCCACCTACAGGCCCTCTCTCTAAACAATTTTTCCAGAGGGCCCCGTACAGGCCCTCTCTCCAAACAATTTTTCCGGAGGTCCACTTACAGGCCCTCTCTCTAAACAATTTTTCCGGAGGGCCCCCTACAGGCCCTCTCTCCAAACAATTTTTTCGGAGGTCCACCTACAGGCCCTCTCTCTAAACAATTTTTCCGGAGGTCCACCTACGGCCTCTCTCTAAACAATTTTTCCAGAGGTCCACCTACAGGCCCTCTCTCTAAACAATTTTTCCGGAGGTCCACCTACAGGCCCTCTCTCTAAACAATTTTTCCGGAGGTCCACCTACAGGCCCTCTCTCTAAACAATTTTTCCGGAGGTCCACCTACAGGCCTCTCTCTAAAACAATTTTTCCGGAGGTCCACCTACAGGCCCTCTCTCTAAACAATTTTTCCGGAGGTCCACTTACAGGCCCTCTCTCTAAACAATTTTTCCGGAGGTCCACCAACATGCCCTCTCTCTAAACAATTTTACCGTCATGTAGCTCGGTCACTCTGACCGAGTCTGACCCTGGGGCCGCTCATGTACTGCCCACTTGGAGGATTGCGGGGCAACCCCTCCTCCTCCTCCTTCGAATTACCATCCATGCTTCACCTCCTGCTACCTCACCTTTCTTGGTCTGGGTGAGCACAATTGCCATGAGGGTAACCACCAGGCTGTTGCAGGAGAATTTGGGGTAATGGTGGGATTAGGCAGCCTCAGAGGCATCCATGCATGCTGCCCCTGCTGTTTCCTGTCCATTTCCGTGGTGTTTCCATCATTTTCTGATGTTTCCAGGTTTTCACCCAGCCTTCCCTAGGCAGAGCCTTGGTCCCCTGCAAAAAATGCTCGAGTCTCCCATTGACTTCAGTGGGGTTCGTTACTCGAAACGAGCACCCGAGCATCGGGAAAAGTTTGTCTCGAATAACGAGCACCCGAGCATTTTAGTGCTCGCTCATCTCTAGTAAGGAACAAGAAAAAAAACAATGTGGAAAATAGAAATGTAAATGATGCAATAAATGACAAAAAGAAAGCATTTCAATCACTAAAAGGGGAGGGGAGCGAGGAAGCATTGAAAAACAATAAGGAAAAAAATACAATAGGTAAAAGACAAACAAAAGCAGTCAAACTGGAGACAGAGATTTATTGCCAAGGAGAGTAAACCTAACCCTAAAATGTACTTCAATTATATAAATGGTAAAAAGTATAACTCTGAATGTGTTGGCCCTTTACAGAGTGACAGGGGGAGAGGTGGGGGCAGAGAGCAATGAGGAGAAAACAAAGCTATTAAATATTTTTTTTTCCACTGTATTCACTGAGGAAAATAAACCTATGAAATGCAGATCTCGTAGGTTCTTTTCTCTTCGATAAGTGATAGACGTTACAGGAGGTAATATTTTCTTAAGGATATTGTCTATACGTAAGATGTTCCAATATTTCTTTAGAATAAAGGTCAATTCTTCATTCCCTGAATTAAAGGAAGTAATAAATCTCACAGTATTGTCATCACATCTCTTCCTATGCTGGACTTGTTGCAATAAAGTAACTCTTTTTGAGTTGTTAGCCCGCATGAAACCTTTCTTCAGTGATGATTTTCTAGCCAGAAATCGATTGTTCAATTCTTTGGCCCGTAAATCAAAGGTCTCCTCCTGAGAACACAGCCTACGTAGCCTATGGAACTGACTTGTAGGTATACTTTCAATTAGTTGACGGGGGTGTGACGATCTGACGTGTAAAAGGCTGTTCACCCCATTAGGCTTACAGAAAAAATTTCAGTACAGATGAACCCATTCTCATCCACCTGTAATGACACATCCAAAAGATCCATGTTGGTTCTTCCCACTTTATATGTAAGTTTGATGTTTAGACTTGGAATTCAAAGATGTCATAAACATCTCGAGATCCTCAACAGACCCCTGCCATATCATGAGGACATCGTCGATGTAACAACTCCACATATGGACCTTCTCTATCTGGTTCACTGGATCTGTCAAAAAGATAGACCTCTCCCACAACCCCAGGAACAGATTGGCATAGGCAGACGCACAGGCCGCCCCCATGGCTGTTCCCTGGAGCTGTAGGTAGTAGGATCCCTTAAAAATGAAAAAATGATGGTGTAAGGTAAAATCCAAAAGAGATAGTATAAAGGTCCCATACTCACTATCAATATCTGAAATCCTCAGAAAATGTGTGACAGCCCTTAATCCATCTTCATGGCCGATAGATGTATACAGAGACTCCACGTCACGTGACAATAAGCATATTCTCCTTCAGTTGTAAGCCATCTACTCTTCTTAGTAGATAACCTGTGTCCTTCAAATATGAGGGAAGGCTTTCAACCATAGGTCTCAGTGTATGGTCAATCAGTTTGCAAATTGGTTTACAGAAACTGTTAGTACTTGATACAATCGGGCGTCCAGGAGGGTTTTTTGCGTTCTTATGGACCTTCGGAAGCATATAAAAGGTTGAAATAGTCAGGTTCTCATTCCATAAGCACTTCCTTTCCTGTAATGAGATAATCTCATCATCACATGCCTGTTGTTACAGCATTGTCAAATCACCCTGAAACTTAATCAGGGGATTAAAGGTACCGTATTTTTCGCTTTATAAGTTAGTGACCGCGCCACTGCCCCGTGCAGTCACTGGATACAGGCGACCCTGTGGGGATACCACCTGCTCTCCCCTACAATTCTTAGTGAACCTCCCATTCCCCACTACCGCTATGACTACTGAGTAAGTGGCAGTTTCCCGTTGCCATTCCTACAAGGGAACAGTGCGATACTGGGGGACTTGCCTTACCAATTTAGGGGCCACTGCCCCGAGCGTTTTTTGGGGGGGGTCTCACCTCATTGCCCCTAAGCGTTTTTTGCTGATTTATGTCCCCCTTTTTTGGACTGGCATAGGGTTAACAAGAGACATAACGAACCTTGGGGCTGTTTTCTCTTATTTTCCATTGCTTTTCTGTCAATTCCCTTCTATACAGTGCCTTGCGAAAGTATTCGGCCCCCTGGAACTTTTCAACCTTTTGCCACATTTCAGGCTTCAAACAAAAAGATATAACATTTAAAATTTTTGGTGAAGAATCAACAACAAGTGGGTCACAATTGTGAAGTGGAACGAAATTTATTGGATCATTTAAACTTTTTTTGTAATAATAGAACTGAAAAGTGGGGCGTGCAAAATTATTTGGCCCCCTTGCATTAATACTTTGTTGCGATTACAGCTGCAAGTTGCTTGGGGTATGTCTCTATCAGTTTTGCACATCTAGAGACTGAAATTTTTGTCCATTATTCCTTGCAAAACAGCTCGAGCTCTTTGAGGTTGGATGGAGAGCGTTTGTGAACAGCAGTTTTCAGCTCTTTCCACATATTCTCAATTGGATTCAGGTCTGGACTTTGACTTGGCCATTCTAAGACCTGGATACGTTTATTTTTGAACTATTCCATTCTAGATTTTGCATTATGTTTGGGATCATTGTCTTGTTGGAAGATAAATCTCCGTCCTAGTCTCAGGTCTTTTGCAGACTCCAACAGGTTTTTATCCAGAATAGTCCTGTATTTGGCTCCATCCATCTTCCCATCAATTTAACCATCTTCCTTGTCCCTGCTGATGAAAAGCAGGCCCAAACCATGATGCTGCTACCACCATGTTTGACAGTGGGGATGGTGTGTTCAGGGTGATGAGCTGTGTTGCTTTTACGCCAAACATAACGTTTTGCATTGTTTCCAAAAAGTTGGATTTTGGTTTCATCTGACCAGAGCACCTTCTTCCACATGTTTGGTGTGTCTCCCAGGTGGCTTGAGGCAAACTGTAAACGAGACTTTTTATGGATATCTCTGAGAAATGGCTTTCTTCTTGCCACTCTTCCATAAAGGCCAGATTTGTGAAGTGTTCGACTGATTGTTGTCCTATGGACAGACTCTCCCACCTCAGCTGTAGATCTCTGCAGTTCATCCAGAGTGATCATGGGCCTCTTGGCTGCATCTCTGATCAGTCTTCTCCTTGTTTGAGATGAAAGTTTAGAGGGACAGCCGGGTCTTGGTAGATTTGCAGTGGTCTGATACTCCTTCCATTTCAATATGATCGCTTGCACAGTGCTCCTTGGGATGTTTAAAGCTTGGGAAATCTTTTGATATCCAAATCCGGCTTTAAACTTCTCCACAACAGTATCACGGACCTGCTTGGTGTGTTCCTTGGTCTTCATGATGCTCTCTCAGTACCGGAGGTTTTTTCGGCTTTGCGTTTTCGTTTTGCGCTCTCTGCCTTCAAACAGCCATAACTGTTTTATTTTTCTGTTCACATAGCTGTATGAGGGCTTGTTTTTTGCGGGACAAGTTGTACTTTCAAACGTCACCATTTAATATTGCATATGGTGTAGTGGGAAGCGGGAAAAAATTCCAAATCGGGTGAAATTGCAAATAAAACGCTATTCTGCTACAGTTCTACTGTTTTTTTATTTACAGCATTCGATGTTCATTAAAACTGACCAGTTGCTTTCATCCTACTGGTCATTACGAATCCAGCGATACCTAATATGTATAGTTTTTCCTGCGTTTTGATAGTGATAAAATAATTATAAAGTTGGACATTTTTTTATTTATTTTTTTTGTTGTCATATCTTGACCCCTATAACTTTTTGGTATTTATGTGTACGGAGCTGTATGGGGGCTCATTTTTTGCAGGGCGATCTGAACTTTTTATTGATACACTGGGGTGTGTATGACTTTTGGATCACTTTTTATTTAATTTTTTTTAGAAAAAAAAAGCGACAAAAAACAGCGAATCGCCATTTTGACACTTTTTTCTGCCACACAATTCGCTGTATTGGAATTTTTTTAAATATTTTAAAAGTACGGGCGTTTTCGGTCACGGTGATACCCATGATATCTATATTTATTGTTATTTAGGTATTTATTTTTAATTATACGGAAAGGGGGGTGATTTAAACTTTTATATTTTTTTTAATTTTTTTATATATTTTTTAACATTTTTTTTACATTTTTTGTGATTATTTTAAAGCTCAAATATGAGCAAATAGATTGTGTTTTTTATTTTTTCTTTATGAGCAATCAGGGTTTTTTAATATTGAATTAAAAACTCAATTTGCTCATTTCTTATCCTGGCCTGCCATCTAGTGGCCAGAATAAGAATTGCACTTTGAAAGCTGTAAACCTCATCAGCGAGGTTTACAGCTTTCAGATCGTGTACAGACACCCCATTTGACCACATTTTTGCGCTACTAGATGCCGTGATCTCATGTGATCACGGCATCTAATTGCTGAAGAGGAAACCGCCGATGGCGGTAAGTACCCGCGAGTCTCTGCTGTTAGAAACAGCAGAGACTTGCCGGCCATGACGCCCGCCGCACATGCGAGTGGGCGCCATGTGTCCGCATCGCCCCAGCGCCGTACATGTACGGCGCTGGGACTGTTAGGGTTAAACAGAACCCTGAGACTATCACAGAGCAGGTGTATTTATACGGAGACTTGATTGCACACAGGTGGATTATATTTATCATCAGGGCCGGCCTTAGGGTAGATGGCGCCCTGTGCGAAACTTTCTGTCGGCGCCCCCCCCCCCCCCCGAGTGACAGTACTAACGTCATACAGTATAGAGCTATAAATACAGTGCAGAGATATATAGAGTGATATAGGTAGGTAGAGTAAGACAGTATATAATATATATATATATATATATATATATATATCTCTGCACTGTATTTATAGCTTTCTATATTGAAATGTAACCTAATATAGCGCACATACCTCTTACATCCAGTGACGTCTCCTCTCATGTAGATCTTCTCTTTCCTCATCTTCTCCTTTCAGACCAGACGCCATTTTTCAGCCATTTCTCATCTCTGCAGTTTGACCAAAAAAAAATCTTAGTTTACACAGTGTCCTAAAATAACTGCGCCCAGCAAATAGTGTCCTGTAATAGTGTAAACATAACGTCCCCCAGAAATAACTGCGCTGATACTGTGCCAGGGTGCCCCCACAGTAATAGTGCCCCCCACAGTAATAGTGACCCCCACAGTAATAGTGCCCCCCACAGTAATAGTGCCCCCACAGTAATAGTGCCCCCAAAGTCCCAACTAATAATTCTCTGCCAGAGTGCACTTGTTAGTAATAGTACCCCCAACAGTACTAATGTCCCAACTGTGCCCCAGAAGTAATGCTTCCAATGTGCCAGTAAGAAGTGCCCCCCAATAATGTGCCAGAAGTTCCCCCCATTGATTCCCCCCCAAATTATGTGCCAGTAAGAAATGCCCCAGTGCCCCCATGTGCCAGTAAGAAATGCCCCAGTGCCCCCATGTGCCAGTAAAAATGCCCCCAGTGCCAGTAAAAATGCCCCAGTGCCATGCCCCCCCATGTCCAGTAACAATGCCCCCAGTGCCAGTAAAAGTGCCCCCAGTGCCAGTAAAAAATGCCCCCAGTGCCCGCATGTGCCAGTAACAATGCCACAATACCCCATGTGCCAGTAAAATGCCACTATGTGCCAGTAAAATGCCCCCAGTGCCCCCTTGTGCCAGTAAAAATGCCCCAGTGCCAGTACAATGCTCCCATGTGCCAATAAAAATGCCCCCCAGTGCCCCTTGTGCCAGTAAAAATGCCCCCAGTGCCAGTAAAATGCCCCCAGTGCCCCTTGTGCCAGTAAAAATGCCCCCAGTGCCCCCATGTGCCAGTAAAATGCCCCAGTGCCAGTAAAAATGCTCCCCATGTGCCAATAAAAATGCCCCCAGTGCCCCCCTTGTGCCAGTAAAATGCCCCCAGTGCCAGTAAAATGCCCCCAGTGCCCCATGTGCCAGTAAAATGCCATAATGTGCCAGTAAAAATGCCCCCAGTGCCCCCCCATGTGCCAGTAACATGCCCCCAGTGCCAGTAAAGTGCCCCCAGTGCCAGTAAAATGCCCACAATACCCCCATGTGCCAGTAAAATGCCACTATGTGCCAGTAAAAATGCCCCCAGTGCCCCCCTTGTGCCAGTAAAATGCCCCCAGTGCCAGTACAATGCTCCCATGTGCCAATAAAAATGCCCCCAGTGCCCGCCTTGTGCCAGTAAAAATGCCCCCAGTGCCAGTAAAATGCCCCCAGTGCCCCCTTGTGCCAGTAAAAATGCCCCCAGTGCCAGTAAAATGCCCCCAGTGCCCCCATGTGCCAGTAAAAATGCCCAGTGCCAGTAAAATGCTCCCATGTGCCAATAAAAATGCCCCAGTGCCAGTAAAATGCCCCCAGTGCCCCCATGTGCCAGTAAAATGCCACTATGTGCCAGTAAAAATGCCCCCAGTGCCCCCTTGTGCCAGTAAAAATGCCCCCAGTGCCCCCCTTGTGCCAGTAAAAAATGCCCCCAGTGCCCCCATGTGCCAGTAAAATGCCCCCATGTGCCAATAAAAATGCCCCCATAAAAAAAAAATAAACACTTACTTACCTCCATGGAGCCGGCAGCGATGCGATGCAGGCCTCTTCCGGCCTGTGTCCCGCGCTGTACGGCTCAGGCGGCGCGATGACGTCATCGCGCCGCCTGAGCTGGCCTCTGATAGGCTGCAGGCCTAGGGCCTGCAGCCTATCAGAGGAACGGGCAGGGGAGACGCCTCTCCCTCCCCTGCCCTGCATCTCCAAAGGCAGACTATGGAGATGAGCGCTTCCACAAGGGAAGCGCTCATCTCCCTCTGCCCCACCGCCGCCCCCAACTGTGCGGCACTTGCAGGGCACGGCCGGGCCATTAAGGGGGCGCTCTGGCAGGGCGCCCCCTTAAGTGGCCGGGAGTGAAGCGCCCTGTGCAACCGCACGGGTCGCACACCCCAAAGGCTGGCCCTGTTTATCATCATCAGTCATTTAGGACAACATTGGATCATTCAGAGATCCTCAATGAACTTCTGGAGTGAGTTTTCTGAACTGAAAGTAAATGGGCCGAATAATTTTGCACGCCCCACTTTTCAGTTTTATTATTACAAAAAAAGTTTAAATGATCCAATAAATTTCGACCCACTTGTTGATTCTTCACCAAAAATTTTAAATGTTATATCTTTTTGTTTGAAGCCTGAAATGTGGCAAAAGGTTGCAAAGTTCCAGGGGGCCGAATACTTTCGCAAGGCACTGTATATCTATGCATCTTACACCCAAAAATCCCCTGAGGAGTTCCCATGTTGGGACTAAACATGTCATGTTGGGACATGAGTGGGACACTAGTAAGGGTCATTTATTAGGGATAAGGCCGTATCAGGGACAGGTTCCGGACAGGGTCACCCCTATCGAGGCGGGTGCTACGATTTGATCAGGCAGGGCCTAATAGCCCCCTTCCCTTTATTTTATAGGGTTATTGTAACTAGGGACAGATAGTAAGATCCTCACAAGCGTTTGCCTGGACTTCTGCACCCACCATCTCGAATTATTCCTTTGACAGAAGGACATCACCAACCTCAAGAATGAAATAAACCAGCTTATCGTTACCTTAAGGAGGTGGTAAGAACCTAATCTTTTGATTTGTTAATTAGTTTTGTTTATATTTCTCCTTGTGTGTATTTTGTTATAAACTTTTTCGGGTTCATCACTTTTAAACTTTTGTAGTAAAAGTTATGTTTTAATTTTTCCATTTCCTCTTGGTGGTCAGTTATTGATAAGGGTCGAGGATTTTGTCACAGCTAGTTACTGGCTGTTTTGGTTATTTAGCTAAAACATTTTAATAGCACAGACGTTTTTGGATACATTGATTCGCCGCGGTCCAGTCTAGATCTCTAGTAACTATAACCTGTAATATTTTTACTTTCAGAAATACCTACCTGATGCCTATTATGTTAAGCAATCTTAATGGCCAAATGATATATTTTTTTAAAGTGTAAAGCAAAATTTCTGTTCTTGTGCAAAAGGACCCCTTTCATTTCCTCAAAATAACAGACTTCCTCACTTGACTGCGACACCTGGTTACAGTTTGGACTGAGAAAGGAACTAATGCAGAAATCTACTGAGTACATGTCCTCTACTAGTTTGGCTGATTTGAACTCAAGATTTAATGTACTGTAGTTGGACAAAAGTTCAGTCTAATGCTATATAACCCCTCTTTATCTGATGTAATTGGGAAAGTACTATGTATATGAACACCTTCTAGGGAAATTATTTCTTTATTACCATGCCCCGTCACTGAAAAAATGATGTTTAGTTCAAAATGAGTAAAATGCAATCATAAAAAATGTCCCCAAAGGTGTTCATAGTCTTTAAGTGATAAACTGTATGTCAATTTGGTACAAATGTTTCATCGTTATTTCATAGTTACCAACTGTGCCAAATTTCCAGGGACTGTCCCTGATTTTCAGAGACAGTCCAGGCAAATTTGGGCTGTCATGGGCTGAAAATGGTCGTGACTAAGGGTAGCCTTGCCTATGAGTGGGCAGCCCAGGCAGAGTCAGGGCATTCCCATGGGTGGTGTTTTTCGATGCCCCGATTTTACCAACCTAAACATTAGTATGTTATTTTTATCCACAAACACATTCAAAGAAACGAAAAAAATAAGCATATTCCAGTGACAAAGCCAAGGTCAGGAGCAGAATCAGAGTCTGGTACAACACAAAAACAGGAAGGAGGCATGGCAACCTGATGCAATCAGTGACTAGAAATAGCAGAGCCGCAGATACCAGAGGATCTCGCCGCAGGAACAGGAGACGTCAGCAACATCAAATAATAAGGCTCAGTGGATATTGCCAGTAAAATGCGGCCTATATATAAGTGATTGCAATGTTTAAACCCCCAAGTATTTCAACAAAGGGGAATAGGGCAGCATGCTATACTGTACTAAAATGCTGATTAGCAATCAAACCATTCACTTTTATTTTTTTATGTACTTATATAGCGCTAATATATTCTGCACTGCTTTACAGACATTAGCATCCAAGTGTCTCCAATGGGGCTCACGATCTAAGTTTCCTATCAGTATGTCTTTGGAGTGTGGGAGGGAACCAGAGTACCCGGTGTTATGCCTTCTCAGGAATATATCTAATTAGTTATCCAACAGCTCCACCTGCTGACATGTTCTTGTATTGCAGCTTCATTTAATCTTCCTCATATTCTATGCTGACTAACATTGTCCCTCTCAAGCTTCCATAGCTTCCCATCAGGCCTTGTTTTAGCCTGGCCCCCTTCCTCTTCAGCAGCCATATTTTCAGGCAAGGCTGAGTCACACTATGTCTGTTCATTAGACAGTTAGTTTTCTGTTGTTTTCCTCATCATAGCATAGTCGGTGAGTTACTATAATTCCCTGTATTGTCACTAATAGCTTTCTAGTGCTTATGTCTTCAGAGCTGTCTTTTCTGTCTTGCAGCGGTCTCTTCCATTCACTATGCTATATAATCTATGTATCTACATAATGTGATGTACTCAGATATGATGTATACTTTGTACTGAATACTGTTATTTTCTTGTAGTTTTACACTGATCCTATTAATAAAAGTTGAAAAGGACCCCCCTGCGTCCACCTCAATGAATTGATAGGAAAGAGTTTAGCTGTCTGACAACTAGTTCACACAGACGGATTGAGGGTGTCAGAACAGTAAAACGACTACTATATAACAGGGGTTGAATCACAGATACTGTCTATCAGCAAGCAGTCAAGCCGCATGCAGCCACAATGTCAGACAGAGGATCTGAAATGTATGCAATACGTTCCCATATTAGCTTAGCAGCTTGAAGGACATCTAATTAGTTATCCAACAGCTCCACCTGCTGACATGTTCTTGTATTGCAGCTTCATTTAATCTTCCTCATATTCTATGCTGACTAACATTGTCCCTCCCAAGCTTCCATAGCTTCCCATCAGGCCTTGTTTTAGCCCGGCCCCCTTCCTCTTCAGCAGCCATCTTTTCAGGCAAGGCTGAGTCACACTATGTCTGTTCATTAGACAGTTAGTTTTCTGTTGTTTTCCTCATCATAGCATAGTCGGTGAGTTACTATAATTCCCTGTATTGTCACTAATAGCTTTCTAGTGCTTATATCTTCAGAGCTGTCTTTTCTGTCTTGCAGCGGTCTCTTCCATTCACTATGCTATATAATCTATGTATCTACATAATGTGATGTACTCAGATATGATGTATACTTTGTACTGAATACTGTTATTTTCTTGTAGTTTTACACTGATCCTATTAATAAAAGATGAAAGGACCCCCCTGCGTCCACCTCAATGAATTGATAGGAAAGAGTTTAGCTGTCTGACAACTAGTTCACACAGACGGATTGAGGGTGTCAGAACAGTAAAACGACTACTATATAACAGGGGTTGAATCACAGATACTGTCTATCAGCAAGCAGTCAAGCCGCATGCAGCCACAATGTCAGACAGAGGATCTGAAATGTATGCAATACGTTCCCATATTAGCTTAGCAGCTTGAAGGACATCTAAGAGCAGCCTCGCAGCTGCCGCCGCCAAGGCGAAGGCAGAAGCCGCCAAAGTGAGAGCTGTCTTTGCTGAAGAAGAATCGAAATTAAAGAAAGAAAAAGCAGATCTAGAAGCCAACCTTGCAAAACTTGTTGTGGCCAAGGAAGCCAACCTTACATAGCTTGTTGTGGCCAAGGAAGCCGACCTTGCAAAACTTGTTGCAGACAAGGAAGCAGCAGAAGCTGAAGCGCAGGCTTTAGAAGCAGCAGCACGCTGCACTAGTGAAAGATCCAGCATAAAACTCGGACCCGAACTTGGCCATCAGGATATCTCGCAAGGCACTTCAGATTACGTGCTATAGCACGCCCAGTTGGAACACTACCCACATCTAGCTCCAAGTGTGAGAGCAAACCCTGATGATCATCTAGGACAAAACCCTGTCATACAGTCAGCGACCCTCGCACACCAATCATTCCACCCTAAGCATGAAGGTACTTCTGTCTACCAATTACCATCCAAGCCACCTGCATCCAGGCCTGCAGTGACCGCCTTCAAGAAAGGAGGTGCCGATGGTGACCATTCCGACGACAACGCGTTTTACGACAATTTCTCAAGGAATCCTCACCACAGCGACGCTCATCCAGATCACCCTCTCAGAGATCAAGAGCTACCAGCTTTCTTCAAGTTCTTTGCACGTCGCAAGCTGCTCACTAAAGGTCTCTCAAAGTTTAACGACCGTCCTGAAAGTTACAGAGCATGGAGAGCTTCCTTCAGCAATACCACTGCAGGCCTTGACCTCTCTGCAAGTAAAGAGATTGACCTGTTAGTCAAGTGGCTAGGAGATGAGTCGTCAGATCACGTAAAACGCATCAGAGATATCAACATCAACTACCCGAGCAGAGGCTTAGACATGTTATGGGAGAGATGATAGAAGAATCCCTCTTTAAAAGGTTAGAAAACTTTCCCAAAATCTCAAACAAAAGCTTTCACAAGCTAAGAAAATTGAGTGACCTCTTGATAGAACTCCAAGTTGCCAAGTCCGTAGGAGACCTGCCAGGCCTCGCATCCCTAGATACAGCTAGAGGCATCAAATTCATAGTGCAAAAGCTACCTTACAGTTTGCAGGAGAAATGGATCAACCGGGGCTCAGAGTACAAACAAAGACACAACGTGCTGTTCCCTCTATTCTGCTTTTTTGTAGATTTTGTACGTCAACAGGCGAAGATCAGGAGTGATCCCAGTTTCGACCTTTCCACCGTAGACCCTGTCAACCCAAGGATAGGTAAGCCTGCTTCTTTTCGTAACTCCAGAGGCACACCTATCACTGTACACAAAACGAATGTATCTTCTACCGATTTCTCACATAAGACCTACAGTATACCAGAAACCAGTGGTACATTAATGAAAGAGCCAAGCAAGGAGTGCCCCTTACATAAAAAGCCTCACTCGTTGCAGGAAGTTTCAGGAACAAATCTCTTAAAGGGGTTGTCCAAGTTATGGAAAAAAAAATATAGCACTGTAAATCTGATGGGCAGCAATATATAACTAAGTTCAGCAAGTTTTAGGCAAAAAAAATCTATATTTCCTCATTTCCCTGGTTCTCTTCTGGCCTTTGTTTACATGCAGTAATAACAATCTCTGCCCCTCCCCCCTTCTCTGCAAAGGCAGTGAATATAAGTGCTATGAGTACATGTCTGCCTGCTGGGATACTCAGCAGCATGTTGTTTGTGTAGGACTACAAGTCCCAGCTGTACAATGACACTGCTGATACACACAGGAAATTCTCCCTACCTGTTCTTGTACAATTCCTCTATAGCTCCTTGCCCAGCATTTGTCTCCTCACTGCTGCAGCTACTATTTGTTATTAATGCCTTGAGGCCTCAGTGTGTTCTGGCTGAAGGGGTTAATGTTTTATCTGAAAGAATCCAGGAAGAGAGCAGATAGCAGGAGCCTGGCAAACAAAGGGGGCGTGGCCAGTGACGTGTACAGACTGTTATCTGAACTCTGAGGCTTGTACACGGAGAATACTTGACTTGATCTTTCTGCAACTGGGCCCTTTGAAGCTCACTCACGAGACACTCACTACCTTCATGGCTGAGGTAGTAGCCATTATAAACGCTAGACTACTGATCCAACGATCCTGAAGACCCATCTCTGCTTACTCCTGCAACTCTGCTCACCCAAAAATTTAATGCAACCATGACTATTCCCAAGGAGTTTACTACTAAGCACTTGTACAAATCACAGTGGAAAAGAGTTTAAATGTTAGCAGACCTTTTCTGGACCAAAAAGTGGAGAAAACAGTACCTTTCCACGTTACAGGCAAGAAACAAATGGCAAACAAGTAGGCCCAACATAGAGACATTGGAAACATTGTTCTAGTAAAAGACAACCATTCTAAGCGGAATGAGTAACCTTTAGGATTGGTGACTAAAGTCTTCCCAAGTCAAGATGGAAAAGTCAGGAAGGCAGAGCTCAAGATCCCCAAGCAAAATGGAAAACTGTTTCTTAGACCCGTTTCTGAACTTGTATATTATAATAGTGGAGCACTCTCTGTTTGGAATAATATAATGGAAAGGTACAAAATATGTATATTTGATATCTATTTATTATAAAATTGATTAAATACAAGCGCATATAGTGTGTTCAAAAATAGGTAAAAAATGTGTTTCTGGTACCAAATTAACACATAAAAAATGAAAAATAAAAAATAAAATAAAAAATAAAAAATAAAAAATAAAAAATATGAGTAAGGATAAAAATTAGTGGAATAATAAAGTCCTTCAAGAATTGTCCATTTCGTGTATCTCCTATACACTGGCAATGATAGTCAATTGAGATTGAGTCTATTTTGTATATAGTGCCGGCTATCCACAGTTGGACAGAATGTTGTAAAAAGTCTTGGTGATACTAATGTATCAATATGTCAGCACATTTGTACAATGCAGGTATATCCTAGGATAATTGTTATGGCCACTCGCTTAAACATTAAATAGTTAATGATTATGTTATAGGGCATGTACATTACCCATCTGGTAGCTTTGTACTGCTGCCGAGGTTTGCTGTTCCTGCACCCGTGTCTGGTTTGGCGGATGTGGTGCGGCTGTTTCCAGACTCCGTTGATGTTGGCACGTGGCGTCCCACGTGGTGTTTGCGCGCGAGTTTCAAATTTGTATGCCGGGTTTCTCTTGCCGATGGAGCGAAGTAATGGTAATCCCGGGATGAGGCTGGTGTGTCTCTCCGCATCAATGGTGATGTGTTCTATCCCACCTAGGATAATATGAAGCTCCTTGCAGATTTTAATGTTTAATCAACATATTGTTCTCCAAAGCGATATAAGCAGCAGACTTTCCCACTTTCCCTGCTGCTTATATCGCTTTGGAGAACAATATGTTGATTAAACATTAAAATCTGCAAGGAGCTTCATATTATCCTAGGTGGGATAGAACACATCACCATTGATGCGGAGAGACACACCAGCCTCATCCCGGGATTACCATTACTTCGCTCCATCGGCAAGAGAAACCCGGCATACAAATTTGAAACTCACACGCAAACACCACGTGGGACGCCACGTGCCAACATCAACGGAGTCTGGAAACAGCCGCACCACATCCGCCAAACCAGACACGGGTGCAGGAACAGCAAACCTCGGCAGCAGTACAAAGCTACCAGATGGGTAATGTACATGCCCTATAACATAATCATTAACTATTTAATGTTTAAGCGAGTGGCCATAACAATTATCCTAGGATATACCTGCATTGTACAAATGTGCTGACATATTGATACATTAGTATCACCAAGACTTTTTACAACATTCTGTCCAACTGTGGATAGCCGGCACTATATACAAAATAGACTCAATCTCAATTGACTATCATTGCCAGTGTATAGGAGATACACGAAATGGACAATTCTTGAAGGACTTTATTATTCCACTAATTTTTATCCTTACTCATATTTTTTATTTTTTATTTTTTATTTTATTTTTTATTTTTCATTTTTTATGTGTTAATTTGGTACCAGAAACACATTTTTTACCTATTTTTGAACACACTATATGCGCTTGTATTTAATCAATTTTATAATAAATAGATATCAAATATACATATTTTGTACCTTTCCATTATATTATTCCAAACAGAGAGTGCTCCACTATTATAATATACAGCTACTACAATATACATGGTTATTGGGTTATAACCACAAGTGAGAAGCACCTCACATTCTTTGTTTTCTGTGTTGGAGAGCCACTATATTTTGTTATTCAATAAAATATCCGTTTCTGAACTTGTTCTATTACTCTCCAGTTGAAATGTTTACGTGGTATCCCCTGGAAACCAGACAGGGAGTGCCTTCTCAGGAATATATCTAATTAGTTATCCAACAGCTCCACCTGCTGACATGTTCTTGTATTGCAGCTTCATTTAATCTTCCTCATATTCTATGCTGACTAACATTGTCCCTCTCAAGCTTCCATAGCTTCCCATCAGGCCTTGTTTTAGCCTGGCCCCCTTCCTCTTCAGCAGCCATATTTTCAGGCAAGGCTGAGTAACACTATGTCTGTTCATTAGACAGTTAGTTTTCTGTTGTTTTCCTCATCATAGCACAGTCGGTGAGTTACTATAATTCCCTGTATTGTCACTAATAGCTTTCTAGTGCTTATGTCTTCAGAGCTGTCTCTTCTGTCTTGCAGAGGTCTCTTCCATTCACTATGCTATTTAATCCATGTATCTACATAATGTGATATACTCAGATATGATGTATACTTTGTACTGAACACTGTTATTTTCTTGTAGTTTTACACTGATCCTATTAATAAGAGTTGAAAAGGACCCCTTTGCATCCAGCTCAATGAATTGATAGGAAAGAGTTTAGCTGTCTGACAACTAGTTCACACAGACGGATTGAGGGTGTCAGAACACCCAGAGGAAAACCACGCAAACACGGGAAGAACATACAAACTCCATGCAGATGTTGTCCTTGATCGGAGCACAACATAGGACCCCACCTCTGCAAGGCACCAGTGCTAACCACTGAGCCACCATGCTGCATTTCTATATAAGATGGATAACTAATACACATCAGTTGTGCCGGCCACGTGTTATATCATTTTAGAGTATATTACACCAATGTCAACACAGCACTGAAGCAAGTATGGCCTACTTATATATGTATATCTACTAATACCTTGTGGAAAATGTCATCTTACTTTATTAAAGGTAGTTAAATTCGAACGAGACTTCTACCTTGTTTTTCAGTGAAGCCGCTTTTGTGTCATTACGTATCTTTACTCAGTGTCCTGCATACAAATTATCCGCTAATTGAAAAACATTGCCAACGACTATTCTTAATTGAATGAGGCATAAATCTGTGGAGCATGAAGAGTTCCTCCTATAAAGCTGTAAATGCTCCTGCATTCGTAGGTGGCTTTGAAGCCTCTATGATTCATAGCAGAGAATTAATGCAGGACACACAAACACAATTAATGTCAGTAACAACTTTGGGAGGCATACACCAGTCCTCGTAAATCGCGCCTACCTGCACACCAAGCGCCGAGGAACAAAATATTCGTTAAGCTGGTTATTGACATTTGATGTTATCAATCGCTATGTAACATAAGGAGGCTGAAGTGCCTCATAAAACTAGATATTCAGCCTAATGGAAGGTACAGCATGTTCAATATGTAGTATAGATTGCTGCAGCATTATTATGCGTCCACTTAAAAGGATCGCATATTTACTGGGATAAATGAGGCATGGCAGGATGATAGCTATGACTGGCCTGGGCTACAGTCAATTTAGAAATAACCGTTCTAATAAGGCTACATCTGCGTTTTTAATTCAGGTTTTCAGATCCGGCAGAGCCTACACGCCATGTGCCTTCCCCGCAGCGCCTCCACGCTGAGCCACGGGGACTCCTTCAAGTTCTCACTTCCTCCTATGTGACTCCTCCAAGGTCGTGGAATAGATCGAAACGTCAGAGACGAAACTGTCACATATACTCTAGCCATTCTTTTTTTCCAATCTATTTAAACAATATTATAAACAATAAAAAACATTTTACTTGCATCATAATTTGAGTGTGCAGTGGTATCTTGCTTATTATTGGATTTGGGATTAAACCCACTACACTTTGCACCCCACCAACAGACATAGAGTGCAGCCCAACAACACTATTGGACTATTTAATGTGAGTGTCCTTTCTGCTGCAGCTGGTGGCAGTTCACAGATGAAAGTATGCACAGATAATTTAGAAAATGGCCTGACAGCAAGTGGCGTTATACAGATAGATTTCAGTGCTAGCTCACTACAAAGGTGCACCATTGTTCTGTCTGTTGTCATGTACTGACTTCTGCTAGTTTTCCGGATTTGACCTTTCGCTGCCTGACCTGACCTCTGGCTTTTCTCCATACTGACCTCTGGCTTTTCTCCATACTGACCCAGAGCTGCCTACCCTGACCACAGACTGTTCATTGGATTGTGCATACTCTGCCTGCCGTACCTTTGGCCTGTCCGTGACTAAGGTATTGTCTGATCCCTTGGTGCTCTGCACAGGGCTGCCATCAGGAATTTCAGGTTACTATACAGGCAAACCATACTTTGGCACTTCTCACATTCATAGCCACAATAGGTTTACCACTAGACTATAGCCCTTCTGTTTCATAAAGACAGCATTTTCTGTGCTTAAAAAGCTATTAGATAGTATTCCTGTTACTTTTTATTTCACCACAGAAAATCCTACCTTTATATCTGTGAGGTCATATACTGTAATGGTCTGCTGTATCAAAGGTCTAGGGTCCAAATCCCAGCAAAGACCTGTGAAATAATTTCTTTAATAAAAGTTATGGTGGAAATATGTAATTTGTATTTTCCAGTGTTTATGGTAAAAGTTGCATTTTTCTGCAAAGTTAATGTTACTAAAAACAAATGGCATGCAAAACCCTTACAATAAATGTATTTTGTAACATACTATTAAACACCACAAAACAAGTATTTGATATCCCTGTAATCATAATAGCCTGTATAATGTAGTGAACACATTCTCTATGGTGATTGGTAAACAGGGGAAATAAAAATGGTGCAATTGTTTTTCCCTTTATTTCAGTTATACCATTTATTTAAAATGATGCCTATGAAGAAAACAGTAATACTATCTGGTAGCTTTTTAAAGGGAGTCTTTCACCTATTTTTCACCTATATAACTAACAGCAGTGCCCCACAGAAGATTGCAGACACATCCCAGACATACCTGTGTGCACTTTGTGCATTTATTCCATGTTCAGAAAAAGCACTTTTATTATTCTGGAAAACAGCTCCCAAGTGCCCAGCTCTGCTGCTGCAAGTGACCAAAGCAAACCAAATGATACAAAAATCACAGCATTATATCTAGTATATCAGAAGATATAGCTGTTAGAAATTGAGTTGGGAGAGAAAGCTGTTTTTAGTTTCACTTTTAGCTGGGCAATTGGGAGCTGTTTTCCAGCAGAATAAAAGTGCTTTTCTTGGACATGTAATATAGACACAAAGTGCACACAGGTATGTCTGGGATGTGTATGCAATCTTCTGTTGGGCACTGCTGTTAATTATATTGGTGAAAAACAGTGGTAAATCTCTGGCCTCCCATAGGTAAGGCCTGGGGTTCATTCCTACCAAATAATTATTTTAGTAAATGTCTATGTGCTTCAAGTAGGTCCCTCCCTCAACGTACATCGAAGGGAAGGGTCAGAGAGCCTCATTAGCTTTCATTTAGTGAATATTAATGAACATGACAAATGGCTTAGGGTGGGTTCTCACCAGGGTTAGGAGTTTTGTTATAATGCAATGCAAAACAGAATCCTTTAAGAGGCATTCAGTTTTGCTCGGTCCTAATATATTTCTGTGGGCACATATAACTATTCTGTTTTTTCTGTTGACAGGACTTTTTTTGTCATGAATAATGGGAAAAAACGGAACCGTTATATGTGCTCATAGAAATATATTTATTAGGACCGAGCAAAACAGAAAGTGTTCCGTCATGTTATAACGGGATTAGCAACACTAATGCGAACCCACCCTTACTTATCTGCTTAGGGCCCCTGACAGCAGTACTGTCATTACTGTGTCGAAGTCCATGGGTCAGCTGTTAACCAAACAGAGAGTACTCCAGGAGGTAGCAGCCTGATGGTTCTGCAGTGTCCCACATATTGTATGAAAGGGACATAGCAAACTGTTTATGTATGCTAGCCATGTCAACTGTATTCCTATGCTATTTATCACCATATGCTGCAAGAACCTCTTGCCTCATATATAACCACCTAGGCCAGGGCTGGCTCCAGGTTTATGTGGGCCCTTGGGCGATAAATCTCAGTGGGCCCCCCACAGAGTATAATGACCCCACAGTGGCCTTTCATTCAAAATAATGACCCCCAGTCACCCACATTCAGAATAATGACCCCAGTCACCCCCATTCAGAATAATGACCCCAGTCACCCCCATTCAGAATAATGACCCCCGTCACCCCCATTCAGAATAATGACCCCCAGTCACTCCCATTCAGAATAATGCAGTGGCCCCCACAGCAAATTTTTTACAAACACCTCAACCCCCCCATCGCCCCGCCCCACCCGCCAGTGGGTTCAATCACGTTTTTCTATCCGTTTGATGTATACATTGATTAAAAAAAAAGGTACTGTATACAAATGTACAGCACATCACATTTGCCATGTACTGACAGCGCAGAACCTGGTCCTGGTGGTCAGGGGTGAGGACTGTGTTTCCCAAGGATCATTTATCTATTGGGAAATACAGGGCACAGTGTAAATACACTGGAGTCTATATACTATAAAGATATCAGCTGTACCCTAGAATAATAAGACAATTAGGGGTTCATTTATTAAACAGAAATGCATCTATATTAGGGTCCATTCACACGTCCGCAGAATGTGTCCGCAATCCGTTCCGCAAAATTGCGGAAACGGGTGCGGACCCATTCATTTTCAATGGAGCTGCAAAAGATGCGGACGGCACACATTGTGGCCGTCCGCATCCGCACTTCCGGTCCGCGGCCCCGCAAAAATATAGAACATGTCCTATTCTTGTCCGGAGCCACGGACAAGAAAAGGCATCTTCTATAATAGAGCCGGCCATGTGCGGACCGCAAACACACACGGACGTGTGAATGGACCCTTAGGCGGATTTCTGACACAGATTGTGGCGCACAGGACCTTTGCGCCGTAAATCTGCAACTTTTTCCCCACTCTTGCCAGGTCTAAAAAAGGTGGCGTGGGCAGGGAGGGGATATAGTCACCGGATAACAACGCCATACAGTGACTGCATACTTCCATACAGTGACCAGATAAAACCGCCATACAATAACTGGATAGCACCGCCATACAGTGACCAGATAAAAGGGTATAAGAGGGCAGAGTACAGGGAAATGCTAGGGACACTGTACCAGGGTATGGTAAAAGGGCACAATGCAAGGGTATAAGGGGCACAGTATGGGGTGGGGGCACAGTCACGTGACCCTGAGACGTTAGAAGGTATTATGGTGCTTGCAGTTTATACACCACCATTATGAGAGGCAGAGGAGAGAGACAGGGGCCCAGGGCCCTGAATGGACAAGAGGGGAGGACAAAAGTAGGTGGAAGGGGCTCTGAGGGGGATTTATACAAGAAGTGTGGGGCAGGTCTGTGCAGCAATAAGAGAAAGGAAGGTGAAACAGGAGCTCTGTATACATGAGGGAGGAAAAGAGACAGCAGGGACTCCATGAGGATGACATAGGACAGATATGGGGGGGGGGGGCAGGTGTCATGGAGGCAAACTGCTTCATGAGGCAGTAAAACTAAACTGCTGCTGCTTCTTTACGGCATCCAGCAGCAGTATAAAGAGTTCCCTGACCCCCCTCCTGTCCATACAGAAGAGTCAGTCCCAGTGCAGACTCACTTACAGGCTGTCTGCATCTCTTCACACTGCTGCTCCTGGGATCTCTCTCCTCCTCAGGCAGCAGCACGTCCTGTGTAGAGGGGGCGTGTCTGAGGCTTGTAAAGTAACTGCTGCTCTGCTGGAGTGAAGAGGGGGCGTGTCCGAAGCTCCACAGCACGGAAGCTTGTTAGGGGGACAGGGACAGCTGGACTCTGCATGCGGCTTTCATGTGAGTAAGGTCCCTGTGCTCCAGCAATGAGCGCTTCCATCTGTATTGATGGAAGCGCTCATAGCAGAGCAGTGGGCCCCCCCAGGAGCACTGGGCCCCGGCACTTGCCCGGGTATGCCGGGTGCTGACGCCGGCCCTGACCTAGGCAACTGGTTAGAACAGGAAGTGAGAGTGAGTCATGAGGTAGTAAAGGAAAAGAACAGATAAGCTAAGTGCAGGAGGAGTAGTACAGGACTTTCCATCCTGAGGCTGCCAGATTTGCCTGACCTTGGCCAAGTCAGACCTACTTTTGGTACTTACGACACTAAGCCACCAGAAGCTGTGCTATAAGCTGGATAAAGAGGAGACTAGCAAAGGTAAATGCCTTTCTACGGTTTACTGGACTTTGTTGGCACTAGTGATTAGGAGTAGCCTCAGGCACCTAAACATGGACTATAGGTACCAAGTCGTATTTATACCCACTTTGAAGTGTGGGCTAATATATATATATCAAGCACCCGAGACAAAGAATGGAGCAGATGTATTAATGCCTGCCATACAGGGATGCCGCCCTGTGGGATTTCTGTTCTACAATACTAAAGTTTTATCCAGAGCCAGAACTGGGACAGGTGGAAAGGAAATGTTATCACAGGAATATTGAGTAATTGCTTACTGAAACTAAACCAGCCTTAACCACTTCAGCTCTGAGCCATTTCCCCCCTTCCTGACCAGGCCTAATTTTTCAAATCTGACATGTGTCACTTCATGTGGTAATAACTTTGGAACGCTTTTACTTAGCCAAGCGATTCTGAGATTGTTTTCTCGTGACACATTGTACTTCAAGTTAATGGTAAACTTGAGTCGATAAGTTTTAATTTTATTTATAAAAAAATCCAAAAGTTACCGAAAATTTGAAAAAATTCACTGTTTTCTAAATTTCAATCTCTCTGCTTTTAAGACAGATAGTGATGCCCCATAAAATACTTTTTAATTTACATTCCCCATATGTCAACTTTATGTTGGCATCATTTTGGTAGTGTCATTTTATTTTTTTAGGACAGTAGAAGGTTTAGAATTTTAGACGCAATTTTTGCTAATTTGCAAAATCAACTTTTTTAAGGACCAGTTCAGTTCTGAAGTCAGTTTGTGAGGCTTACATAATAAAAACCACCCATAAATGACCCCATTTTAGAAACTACACCCCTCAAACTATTCAAAACTGATTTTAGAAATGTTGTTAACCCTTTAAGTATTCCACAGGAATTAAAGCAAAATAGATGTGAAATTTCAAAATTTCACTTTTTTTGCAGATTTTCCATTTTAATAATTTTTTCCTGTAACACATTAAGGGTTAACAACAAAACAAAACTCAATATTTATTACCCCGATTCTGCAGTTTGCAGAAACACCCCACATGTGGTCGTAAACTGTTATTTGGGGATACGCCAGGGCTCAGAAGGGGAGGAGCAGCATCTGCATTTTCTAACATGGAATTTTTTGTCATGGTTTGTAAGAGTGATAACTTTTTAATTTTTTTGTGGACTGAGCTGCGTGAGGTCTTATTTTTTGCGGGACAAGCTGTGCTTTTTATTGGCACCATTTTGGGGTACATATGGCTTTCTGATCACTTTTTAATCTAATTTTTGGGAGGTTAACTAAAAAAAAAAAGCAGTTTAGGGGCATTTTTCTACATTTTTTTTTACACAGTTCACTTGATGGGGTAGATCATGTGATATTTTTGTAGAGCCAGTTGTTACGGACGCCACGATACCAAATATGTCTATTTTTTATTTATTTTTTTACGTTTTACACAATAAGAGCATTTTTAGAAGAAAAATCATGTTTTTGTGTTGCAGTTTTTTAAGAGCCATTTTTTTTTCATTTTTCGGGCTATAATCTTGTGTGGGGGCTCATTTTTTGCGGGAGGAGGTGACGTTTTTATTGCTACCATTTTGGGATGCATACGACTTTTTGATTGCTTAATATTATGTTTTTTGGTAGGTGATGCGACAAAAAAAGCTGTTTTGGCTTAATTTTTATTAGATTTTTTTTACGCAGTTCACTTTATGGGGTAGATCATGTGATATTTTTATAGAGACGGTCGTTTCGGACGCGGTGATACCAAATATGTGTATCTTATTTATTTATTTATTTTTATTTGTAACTTTTTTAATGAAATATTTGGGGGGAAATTATTTTTTTTTATATATATGTGATTTTTTTTTTTATGATACTATTTTTTTTTATTTTTTTTTTTACACTTTGTGTCCCCCATAAGGTCATACAAGACCTCAGGGGGACATTTAACTTCACTTATTTTATTTTATTTTTTTTTACACTTGATTTCTCCTGTAACTGGGGCTGACATAGTGGCCCCAGTTACAGGGGAAATACATCCCCAGAGAGGCTGTACAGCATAATACTATGCTGTACAGCCTCAGTGCAGGGCTGATCGGGTCTATGAGAGACCCGGCAGCTCCTGCACTCTCCGGCCCCGGCGATCACGTGACCGCCGGGCCGGAACAGGAAGCGCAATAGCGCTTCCTGATCTGTATACACAGCGCTCGTTGAGCGCTGTGTATACAGCGATCTAGAAGGCAGGGACCCCTGGGAACGGTCCCTGCCTTCTCTTTGGGGTACCCTGCTGTCACTGACAGCAAGTACCCCACTGTGCAGCTGCACGATTAGCGTGCAGCTGCTATCTCTGAATGGCCGTTTATAAACGGCCATTCAAAGATAGATAACCACTTCCCGGACGTTTATAGTCAACGTGCGGACGGGAAGTGGTTAATAAGGAATCCTGAAGCATCATTATTAACATCTATTGTAAAGAGGACTGATTTGTAAACTATAACTGAGGAAGGAAACTCTCACAAGACAAAAGTAAAGTTTTCTTATTTTTGATACGATTTGTCTCCTCTTTATTTGCCTCAATTCTACATTGCGTCATAAAGACGCTGGCACAACGTCACAACATTTAACCAGGACCCTGCCGACCAACACCTTAATACCAAACCACCAAGAGCACCTCGCCTTACCATCTGGCAGAGCCCTGAAGACCAGAGAGTGCCCCGAAGAGATCGGTGTCTCTCTTCCACATAACTGTACGCCGGCCCAGGGAGTCAAGGTCTGCCTAACCGTGAGTAGTAACCACCAGCACCATAGACACTGTGATATCCCCAACACTCATGCCCTTGCCCCTGTGGTCCCAGTTGCTGCAGAAAATTGGCGTCACGAACAGGATTCCTTTGTGCCTTAAAAGGACTGTACCTTAGCGAAGAATTTTCCTTAAGTGTGCTTTAACCCTTTAATAACATTGAAGAAGTGCAGACAGCTATATCATCTTGAAAAAGTGTTTATTTGCTTTGAAAATAGCCTGAGGATACTGTGCCAAGTTTGTACTGCAAATCTGCATTGTCAGAAATTGAAAAAGTGAGATTTTTGCACTGTTTGTTGCCAGTGAATAGACTGTTGATTTTTGCCCAAGATGGCTGCCTGAAAGCCTTGTTGTTATTTTTGCTCCGCCATCACGGTGCCAATGGCGGGAAAATTGTGTGACACCCCCCTTACTGCGCCACAATTGACTTTACATTATGCTTCCTATTGCAAACACTGCCCCTGTGTGTTGAGAGATGGCTGTGCCGCCCCCCTAATGCAAGTGAACCTAGGGGGTGGGCCAAAATAGGGAGTCTGTGCCTGTATGCCTGAGGGGCGTGACGTGCTTTGGAGCAGCAGAAGAAGATTTAATTTAATATGGCTGAAAAACAGTGCTCTGCAGCCCCAGAGGGAGAAGAGGATTCCTCCCCTGAGACAGATGCCCTGCTAGCAAAAGAAGCCGCAGCATTGGAGGCTCGACTGCAGGAAGTGTGGGACCGTCACTGGATCAGACGGAGAGTAGACCCACTACCAAGATCCCCCAGATCGCCGGGCCAACGACCCGTTTTGCAAGTATCTGCACTCCAAGCGGCTGAGCAACCTGATGTAGCCAAAGAACTTCCACAGCCAAGACCGAGGAGAAGACTCCCGGCCCCGCCTGAAGGAGCAATGGTGGCAGCATGTGACAGTGAGTGCCCTTCATTACCTCCAGCCCAACCTCTATGACCGGAGCTGGCAGAAGAGATCCAGACTGCCAGATTACAAAAGACCCATCAATGTAAGAGATATAATGAGCTGCTCACGAAGAAAATGATGGAATGTCCATTAGAATCTCTCCCAGAGCTGGTCCGCAAGAAAGGCGTGGTACTGCACTTCTGTAAGGCGCGAGGTTTTGGGTTCATTCGCGACATTGAAACCGGCTGAGACTATTTTGTGAATCGAAGAGCCGTGAAGCGCCGAGACATGCCCAGATACCTCCACAGCCTGTATGTGGACGAAATTGTAGAGTTCACCCTATTAGAGGGCACCCGAGGGCCATATGCCACTGGAGTCACCAGGCCCATGCCAGCCTCAGAGGTATGGGAGAACCCAGACACCACTACCTCTGAAGAGGAAGACCTACCTGCCGGATCCAAGCCACCTAGCGCCAAGTACTGCCAGTATGCCTCTGGAGTTGCGAGTACCAATATTATGTGGCAACCCGCCATTGCCACCAAAGATCCAGACGTCCATCCCAAGAGGAGACCCAGACGCCCGACATCACCAGCAGCACCTGAACCACCAAAAGTGAATGAGGCAGAATGTGTGCAGCATCTGGCTCGACTGACCGTGCAGCAATTACAAGAGGTCACCACCACTTTAATGGAAAAAGATGACCTCCATCTTTGAAAGACCCACTGGTGGGCTGGAGCCCGCTTCCGCCATACGCCTGACCGAAGGTGTTCCAGAGATCTCTTCTGACGAGTGGGAGTCTAGAAGCCCACTACCAACTGACGTGCCTTCTGAAGAAGATCCATACCAGTAAGTAGGCCGGCGAGCCACTACTACACTATTGCACTAATTCACTAGCCTGACTATCGGGAGCCAAGGACTCCTTCTGCTTAGTGGGAATCCCCTGTGGTTTTTATTGTGGCAGTTCCCCAAGCCACCTTATAGCCCACTTATCATGTTCTGTTTACAAGAGACACCTATTACAGGCTAAGAAAGCCATACCCAAGTTGCGCCCTTTTTGCGCCTTTTTATTCCCCCTTTTACCGCCTTCTCAGGTTATTTAAAGGACTATAACTTTAATAATGTTATGCAACGTACAAGAAACGTACCCAGAAGGACATTTTTCTGTGTGTTTTGCCCTAAGTTATGCTTATGTGCCTTTGCCTTGAGAGACTTTGACATGGAATATGTTTCCCAATTTTGAGAACAACGCCCAATTTTGTCACCGTCAAGTAAAGAAGTCACGACGCCCCTTTTCCTTACTTTGCTAAATATTGCTACTATTTAATAATGTATATTTTATAAAGTATTTTATATTGGATGAGGTTTTATAATGCTGAGTCAATTATATATCCATGTATATGTGTATGGGGTATTTTTGTATCTCTTTTTCAGATGATGCTTCGCCGTGTCAAGAATAAGCCGAGGCCGGATTATGTTAAACAAGGGGGGTATGCAGTGTCCCACATATTGTATGAAAGGGACACAGCAAACTGTTTATGTATGCTAGCCATGTCAACTGTATTCCTATGCTATTTATCACCATATGCTGCAAGAACCTATTTTGGCTGAGTAGCTGCTATTTATTTTTACACCAGTAGGTGGTGCTGTTGCCTCATATATAACCACCTAGGCAACTGGTTAGAACAGGAAGTGAGAGTGAGTCATGAGGCAGTAAAGGAAAAGAACAGATAGGCTAAGCGCAGGAGGAGTAGTACAGGACCTTCCATCCTGAGGCTGCCAGATTTGCCTGACCCTGGCCAAGTCAGACCTACTTTTGGCACTTACGACACTAAGCCACCAGAAGCTGTGCTATAAGCTGGATAAAGAGGAGACTAGCAAAGGTAAATGCCTTTCTACGGTTTACTGGACTTTGCTGGCACTAGTGATTAGGAATAGCCACAGGCACCTAAACACAGACTATATGACTATAAGTACCAAGTCGTATTTATACCCACTTTGAACCCTCCGGGAAGTGTGGGCTAATATATATATACAGTATATATCAAGCACCCGAGACAAGGAATGGAGCAGATGTATTAATGCCTGCCATACAGGGATGCCGCCCTGTGGGATTGCTGTTCTACAATACTAAAGTTTTATCCAGAGCCAGAACTGAGACAGGTGGAAAGGAAAAGTTATCACAGGAATATTGAGTAATTGCTTACTGAAACTAAACCAGCCTTAATAAGGAATCCTGCAGCATAATTATTAACATCTTTTGTAAAGAGGACTGGTTTGTAAACTATAACTGAGGAAGGAAACTCTCACAAGGCAAAAGTAAAGTTTTCTTATTTTTGATACGATTTGCCTCCTCTTTATTTGTCTCAATTCTACATTGCGTCATAATGACGCTGGCGTCACAACATTTTACCAGGACCCTGCCGACCGACACCTTATAACAAACCACCAAGGGCTTACCATCCGGCAGAGCCCTGAAGACCAGAAAGTGCCCCGAAGAGATTGGTGTCTCTCTTCCACACAACTGTACGCCGGCCCAGGGAGTCAAAGTTTGCCTAATCGTGAGTAGTAACCACCGGCACCATAGACACTGTGACATCACCAACACTCATGCCCTTGCCCCTGCGGTCCCGGTTGCTGCAGTTCCCCTACAGAGAATTCCATATCTCTGTATAGGGGTTAAAAGAGTGAAAACCAGCGGACTGCTAGGATAATGCTCTTAGGAGTAACCCCAAGTCAGATCTGTTCACCTGACATACTGGTTGCACACCTTCATAACATTTGCATTGAAATAAATATCATTACAGCATCAGTGTCTGCTGCAAATTACTTCCTATAGAAGTCAGTGGAATCATGCACAACCACGACAGTTGTGCAAATGGTTGAGATTTTACCTACATATTTAGTGCAGTCGAATGTAACTAAGTGGGTTCCCCATGATCTTCTATTTCTGGGTGTGATTACTGAAAGTCTAGAGCAGTGATGGCGAACCTTTTAGAGACCGACTGCCCAAATCGCAACCCAAAACCCACTTACTTAGGGGTTGTTCACATATCAGTTATTTGATCAGTTATTTCCATCAGTTATTGTGAGCCAAAACCAGGAGTGGACACTACACAGAGATCAGGTATAATGAAAAGATCTGCATCTGTTCAGTGTTTTTGACCCGCACCTGGTTTTGGCTCACAATAACTGATGGAAATAACTGATCAAATAACTGATATGTGAACAACCGCTTATCGCAAAGTGCCCATGGCAATTTAACATTAATACAGAGGTTTTAACCCAGAAAAAACAACTTATACGTTTACATCTTTTGCTTTAACCCCTTCCCGACCAGCGGCGTACATGTACGGCGCTGCGGGAAGGGACTTACCACCCTGTGCCGTACTAGTATGGCGCGCTGATCGGGCGGGTGCAGGAGCTGCGCCCGCCCGATCAGCTGCGGGGGACCAGCTGTGCCCAGTAGCCGGACCCCTGCTGCGTACGTCCGCATCGGTGTTTTCACCGATGCGGGCGTATTAACCCTCGATGTGCCGCAGTCAGCGCTGACCGCGGCACATGCGATGTGGACGGGAGGAGCAGGGTCCATCGGGTCCCCGCGCTGCTGTGACGTTGACCCGATGGCTTGGATAGCAGCCCGATGCCTTCCTTAGGCATCGTGGCTGCTATGCCTGCTTGCCTGTGCGATCCAGCCCCCTGGATCGCACAGGAAGCAGGCTGTAAGTGTATTACATTGAGTAATACACTTACAGCCAATGCATTACAATACAACAGTATTGTAATGCATTTTTAAGGGGATCAGACCCCCAAAAGTTAAATAAAGTGAAAAAAAGTGACAAAAATAAAGTTTCACAAAAAAATAAAAGTTTCAAGTAAAAAAAAAAGTACACTTTTCCCAAAATAAAGTTAAAAAAATTGTAAAAAATAAAAATAAAAAATAACATCATCCACCCCGCCAGGTGAACGCAGTAAAAGAAAAACAAAAAAAACAGTGCCAAAACAGCCATTTTTTGGTCGCCTTCCCTCACAAAAAAGTGTAATAGCAGGTGATCAAAAAGGCGTATTTAACCCAAAATGGTACCAATCAAATCTTGACCCGCAAAAATTATACCCTACCTGAGACAATCGCCCTAAAAATTAAAAAAATATGGCTCTCAGAAAATGGCAACACAAAAAAAAAGATTTTATTCTGTTCAAAAATAAATCTAATGTGTACAACTTTCGAAAAATAAAAATGTTATTCATATTGGGTATCGCCGCATCCGTAACAACCAGCTCTATAAAAATATTACATGAGATGGCCCCCCAGGTGAATGCTGTAAAAAAAAATTTAAAAAAACTATGCCAAAACAGCTATTTTTTTCACCTTGACTCACAAAAAGTGCAATACCAAGCAATCAAAAAGTGTTATGTACCCCAAAATGGTACCAATGAAAGTGTCACCTCATCCCTCAAAGAATGAGCCCCCACATAAGACAATCACTCAAAAAAATAAAAATCAATGGCTCCAGCAAACCAATCCATCAAAATCTGTTCTGCAAAATCCATATGGCGCTCGTTCTGTTCTGAGTCCTGCCATGTGCCCCCACAGCAGTTTACCACCACATATGGGGTGTTGCCTTATTAAGGAGAAATTGGGGAACAACTAATATATATAATATATTCTTTGAAGGGTGTAGTTTGCAAAATGGGGTCACTTTTTGAGGGTTTCCACTGTAGGGGTACGTCAGGGTCTTTCAATTACAAAATGGTGCCTAAAAATCACTCTAGCAAAATCTGCCTCCAAAATTCGTATGTAAAATTATGCCAACATAAAGTAGACATATGGGGAATGTAAAATAATAACTATTTTTGGAGGTATTACTATGTATTTTGAAACTAGAAAAATTGAAATTTGGAAATTTGCAAATTTTTCAAAATGTTTGCTAAATTTGGTAAAAAATGAAATATTTTGCCACAAATTTACTACTGTCATGAAGCACAATATGTGACAAGAAAACAATCTCAGAATGGCCTGGATAAATAAAAGCGTTCCAAAGTTATTACCACATGAGGTGACATGTCAGATTAGCAAAAAATGGCCTGGGCAGGAAGGTGAAAACAGGCCCGGGGTTGAAGGGGTTAAAAGACAAATACAATAACAGAGCTTTCAATGATACAAACAACTTTTCATTGAAAGTTAAAAGATTGCAATTAATGGGATTTTTGCTGTTGCATGCATGCTGACAATTTGTCAAATCTTGGCTCATACTTTGCAGCACATGCAGTCTGTTGGTCTGTTTCTGGTGTCAGATTTGATATACAGTAATTCAAAGCTGAAAACAGCTGCTCACAAGCATAAGATGACCCAAACAAAGTAAGCAAAGCAATCGCAAGTGCTTTAATAGACGTAAAGTTATTTGGCAGAGAATTCCACACTAAAAGTATTTCATTTTCAGAGCTAACTGTGCTGTCGTTTGTCAACCTTCTCAAGTGTTTCACACAGGCCAGAGAATTTATTTTTTCAGATGCAGCTTTCTGAAATTCCAATAGCTCCATTTCCAGACTTCCTAAAACTAACCACTATAAGCAAGAAAAGATCAAGTTCTTCAAATTTGGCTTTATCTGGAGAAGTGAGAAAACATAGGGACTGTAAAAATCTTTTACTAAAATTCACCTTTGCAGTTGCTAGGATGCTAGAAAATTCCTTGTAGATTTCCTGGTGACTTGTAGGATTGTCTGCAAATGCTGTAGCATTTTCTAAATGCTTTAGCATTTGGAAAATATTTCAGCTGCCCTCTTTTCAAGGTCTCTTTCAAAAACCTGTAGTTTTCTCTCAAATGTTTTGATCCTAATTTGATCCAAACAGGCTACAAATCTCTCCAGGACTCGTCCTCTGCTCAGCCACCGTACATTATTGTACATAAGTAAACAATTATACTGTGCCTGAACCTCCTCGAGAAGTGCTTGAAACTGTCGAAAATTCAGAGCACGAGCCATAATGTAATTCACCATTTTTGTGACATCTTGAAGAACATCGTCAAATTTTTTGCTGCTTTCCCTGGCACAAAGAGCTTCTTGATGTATAATACAATGGAACTGAATGACTTCAAGTTTTGTTTCTTTAACAAAAAACTGTATGAAACCAGATGTTGCCCCCACCATAGAAGGTGCACCATCACTAGTAATTGAAACCACTTTTCCTGGTCTTATGTCTTCTGACAAAAAAGCTTCTATCACAGCATTGTAGATATCTATCCCTTGTGTTCTTTTAGGCAAAGACACTAGTTTCACCAGCTCTTCTCTCATGATGTCACCAGCAGCATAACGCAAAGTTACTGCTAACCTCGCATGATTATTTATATCTGTGCTTTCGTCCAAGCACATGGAGTAACAGGCTGCCTTTTGTAAGTCAGTGGTGATCTGCTGACTAACATCACTTGCCATTCGCTGGACTCGGTCTTTAACAGTATTTCTGCTAAGTGGCATCTCAGAGATGCGCTGAATAATTTTATCCTTGTTTGGGAAATCATGGAAAAGGGAATTACTCCCGGACAACATGGCCATTTTGATAATATCCCCATCAGAGAGGGGCTTACCATGTTTTGCTAGGCATAGTGAAATTTGAAAACTGGCAGTTGTCAGATGATTTGTTTTAGAAAGATAGTTGGAAAAACTACGATACTGGGAATGATACTTCCTCAATTTCCCTTCAAGAAACTCTTTTCTTTCAGTTTCACCAAGTGTGGCAACACTTTTGTAGTGGTGTCAAAATGCCGTCTAACACTTGATGTGCGACACACAACAGTTTCATTACACAGAATACATAATGCTTTGCCATTGCGTTCAATCACTCCAAATGACTCTGTCCAGGCCTCTTGGAATGATCTTCCACTATCTGTTTTTGCTTTTTTTGCTGCACTCATTTTTGGGTGTTCAAGACTTGGAGTCTACATAAATACAAAATTAAAAAGAAAAAATGATGCATCCAATACAATCTGTCCATATATCAAATATAGCTAATACTATTAGTTAACACTGAAGAAATGGATATTCATTTAAATCAACAATCTATGGCAAAGATTCTTAGCTGGGGTTCCATCTGAATTTGCTGACCACCAGCACAAGAGAGCAATGGAAAATGGATCCTGTGAAAAAAAAAAATCTGCATTAGCAGATGTCCGATAGCCTGTTCCAGACAAAAAATGGCAGCATTCTGGATTTTGTGTCCATCCTCCAGTGCTCAGCCAGATATACCGAATTTTTGCCCCATAAGTAACTTATGATGCTGTGTGCTCCCCTGCACACGATCACTGTCACTCTGGGATAAATGGCCCGCTCATGGACTGTATGTCTTGGAGGGCATACGGTCATGTGCATGGGCCCTTAGGGAGGAGGACCCCCCTCTACCACCTTGCATACACTGGGGGGGGGGGAGTCTGGAGATGTATGAGTGGTGGGGAATGGTGGTGCTCCCTGAGTCCCCTCAGTCAGTGGCAGGCCAGTGAAACATTTTATAATTAAGGCTAGTTTCACACTAGCGGCACTGGATTCCGGCAGGCTGTACACGTACTTTTGTTCCGGCCTCCTCTTGGCAAGTTTGCCGTGCCGCGGCCTGCCCCCATTACAGTGAATGGGACCGGAGCGTAGTTCCAGCCCCACATGTGCACCTGCGGCAGCACGGATCTGGCGGGCTGTTCACCCACCGGAACAGCCTGCCGGGATCCAGTGCCGCAAATGTGAAAGTACCCTTAAATTAGGTGTTGACTTGAACAAGTGAGCATGTGAGCAGCATTCACAATAAAATATAATTATACCAGGGCAGATGATTCCCTCACTGCTTGCTCTGGTCTCAGGAACAGCTCATGGGTCCAGGCTGCACCACTCACAGAGCAAGAAGATGCTGTGCTGATGGCCCGTTGACACAGCAGAGGAAGAAGCATAACACTGATTGGCAGAAGCTCAGCCAACCAGCGTCATACTTGTATCTGTAAACCACAAGCACTCCCTGACAGAACAGCAGGTTCCGTTCGGTCCTCCGCTCTGCTTCTGCCCCGCCCATGTCACATGCATCCTCTCTGCTTGCTGATTGCAGGAGGCGTGCAGTCACGTGAGTCCCTCCCCCCTCACTCCCCTTTCAGCGCGGCGATTTTTATCCAGCGCTGGATAGAGCCGCAATAAACTTTCTCTATTATAGGTGGCCTAGGGCGCGCGTGCCAGCAGAGAAGGCTCTGCGTGCCCTCTCTGGCACGCGTGCCATAGGTTCGCCATCACGGGTGTAGAGCAATGTCTGTTCCCGCTAGTTTTACTACTATATTATAAAGCGAGTATAATATGAGAAGAGTATGTGGGCCCCTTGTGGGTTAACAACTAATTAATAAAGAGTGAGGGGCTAACTATGACCCTTTAGTCAGTCCTCTGTGTAGTGGATATGGTGGAGTACAATACAGCAGTAATTTTGAGTCAATGGAACCCTGGTGACTTTTATGGTCCACCCGTGCCTAAAGGGCCATGTGCAGCTGTGCAGATTGCACCAATGCTCTGTCCACCCTTGATATTGTATTACTATTTTACTATACAGCTTTATTAAAGGAGTTATCCCATGAGTAATGTAAAAAATTAAAATCATATATCATATACTGCATGCAAACGTAGAAGCAGCCCTTCACCTCATATGGATCCATAGATCTTCTCATGCATTGCTCCCTCCATTTGCTCTGATAGTTTCATTTCAAGCTGGCAGCTAAGGGAGCATGCACTTTCTCTGGAGGCGCGTCCTTTCTGCTGCAGCTGGTGGCAGTTGAAGAAGGGAACTGTTAGAAGAGAAAATCACGCACTCTCTTTTATCTTTGCAATTAGGTTTAATATGGACATAGTCACATTTGGACTTATGTAAATAATAATAAAGCTCTTATCCACTTGTCAAAGTGATGAAATAGAGAATATGAAAAATGCAAGCTTGCAAGACGTTTCAGTCAAAAGTGACCTTTCTCAGTCTGTCGCTGTAACAGAAAATAACCAGTTTTAGAAAATGATGGCTGTGTCAACACAAGAGAGACATACAGAAGTACTCCAGATAATGTGACTAACTGCAAATACTATGAGACACAATGCTGAGTAATATACTGCAAATACTGTAAGACGCAATCTTGAGCAATATATTGTCAAACATAATAATTAGAGATGAGCGAATTTTTCAAAAATTCGATTCGGCTGGTTTCCGAAAAGATTTGCTTCAATCCGAATAAATTCGTTGCGAATCGCGTTAAAAAACGGCTACTTCCAGGCTGCAGAGAGCCTGGATTGTGGTGTAGAACACTGTGCCTTGCAGTAAAACGCATAGGGAGTAGTGTTGAGCGAGCACTTCTGTGCTCGTATGCTCGGGTGCTCTGGCCGAGCAACCGAGCATAATGTTATTCAATGGGACTAAACCAGGCACCCCCAGCTCGGAAGAGGGGAGGGTGTTTGGTTAATAGAAAAAGGTCAGAATCGCGACTTCTCCTCTTTTACTCCTTTTACTTGTAAAAGTATGCTAATTAACTGAATTTGTACGCATTTGTGCACAATGCGTACGCATTAGCGTACAAATGCGTACGCATTAGCATACAAATTCGTACGCATTAGCATACAATGCGTAGCATTAGCATTAGCACATAAATCAACACTTGGTGTTCAACTGTGGTAGTGGAAGAATACTGTGAGCCAGTGTGACACGCACATAACAGGCTTCTTAGAATCGCTGCACACTTTTATGTATTTGGGTAGTTAGGGGGCCAAAACTCACCAAACAACTCAAGTCTGAACTCAGCCTTACAGGTCAATGTTAGCACCAGCTATAAAGAATCGTGAAGAGGCCCAAGATCCTACTAGAGCGCCAAAAGCGCATGCCATTTACACCAATTCACTGATTCCACATACATTTCGACAGAACCTGTTCTATTACACGCTTATACAAGCAGAGCCCCCCAGACAGGTTGGAGATAGCAGTGGCAGCAGCATCAGCAGACTATAGAGTGACACGACGACAGTGTGGCCAGGTGGCAGCAGCATGAGTAGGCCACAGAGTGGCAGAATGACAGACCCTGGAAGTGGCAGCGGCAGTGGAAGTAGTAGTACAATTTGGAGACCACAGAGTGGCACAATTACCTAATTTTGAGGTAGCGGCAGCTAGGAGACGGCATGTGGAGTCGGCGGCGGCGACAGCAGCATCAGGCCAGAGAGTGGCATGATGACATACCCTGAAGAGCAGACCGTAATAAAAAATTCTCGTCCTTTTGGTTAAAATCAACTGTCGCATATGTTCTTATCAGTATCGGGACTGGTTATGCCAGCGGACGGGAACGTAAGACAGAGGAGGTGCAGAGAAGGCTCCAGCTTTGCCTCGACTGTGACAAAATGTCAGTATTGACCCAAGACGCCAAGAAAGTTCGGAGTTCCATCTTGAGATCGAGCTGGCGGTCTGCAGGGAGCTGAGCTACCACCTGTGGGAGCCCCTGCCTCTCGCCTCCCCCATGCTCATTGCTGAGTGTCCCGGGGGCCGGAATTGTTTACTTTTAAAAATTTGAGTGTTCAAAACAAACAGGGTTTCCTGTATACTTGAGCTAGCAGCAGTCGAATCTTTGTGTGCAGATGACGATAATGACCATGAAGCCCTTGCTTCACCCGGCTCCCAAGTGCAATCGGCTACATCATCATCAACTACAGTTAGCTCTGTTTCCTGTATACTTGAGCTATGAATAATGGAATGGGACTACAGAACGTACAAAAAATTTACGTCCGACATACTGCCGAGCAGAAGTTCCAAAAAATTTTAATCAATTTTGAGGCCACAGAGTGGCACCGTAACAGCAGCTGCAAGAGGCAGCAGTCGAATACATTTCAAAGCAACAGAGTTGGAGAGGCAGCAGGAGTGGTACTAATTTTAAAAAGACAGAATGGCACAGTGACATACCCTGGGAGAGGCAGCAGCAGTCAAAAAAATGTAAATGCAAAATACCATAGAGTGGCACAATTACATACTTTGGACGTAGCGGCAGCTGGGAGACAGCGCGAGTAGGCAGCAGCAGGCACGCAGCATGAGTAGGCCGCAGAGTGGCACAATTACATAGTTTGGAGGTAGCGGCAGCTGGGAGACAGCGTGTGGAGGTGGTAGACGCAGCAGCATCAGGCCACAGAGTGGCACATAGTTAAGACGAAGCGGCAGCTGGGAGACAGCGTGTGGATGGCGCGGACGCAGTATGAGTAGGCCACAGAGTGGCACAATTACCATAGTTTTGGACATAGCGGCAGCTGGAGGAACAGCGTGTGGAGGCGGCGGACACAGCAGTATCAGGCCACAGAGGTGGCTACATTAACATAGTTTTGGAGGGCAGCGGCCAGGCTGGGAGGAGACAGCGTGTGGAGGCGGCGGACGCAGCATGGTATGCACAGAGAGGCACAATTAAATAGTTTGGACGTAGCGGCAGCTGGGAGACAGCGTGTGGAGGCGGCGGATGCAGCAGTATCAGGCCACAAGTGGCACAATTACATATTGGAGGTAGCGCAGCTGGGAGACAGCGTGTGGAGGCGGCAGCTGGGACGCAGCAGTATCTGGCCACAGAGTGGCACAATTACATAGTTTGGACGTAGCGGCAGCTGGGACACAGTATGTTGAGGCGGCGGATGCAGCATGAGTAGGCCACAGAGAGGCACAATTACATAATTTGGACGGAGCGGCAGCTGGGAGACAGCGTGTGGAGGCGGCAGACGCAGCATGAGTAGGCCACAGAGAGGCACAATTGCATAGTTTGGACGTAGTGGCAGCTGGGAGACAGCGTGTGGAGGCAGCGGACGCAGCAGTATCAGGCCACAGAGTGGCACAATTACATAGTTTGGACGTAGCGGCAGCTGGGAGACAGCGTGTTGAGGCGGCGGTGGACGCAGCATGAGTAGGCCACAGAGAGGCACAATTACATAGTTTGGACGGAGCGGCAGCTGGGAGACAGCGTGTGGAGGCGGCGGACGCAGCAGCATCAGGCCACAGAGTGGCACAATTACATAGTTTGGAGGTAGCGGCAGCTGGGACGCAGCGTGTGGAGGTGGTAGACGCAGCAGCATCAGGCCACAGAGTGGCACATTACATAGTTAAGACGAAGCCGGCAGCTGGAGACAGCGTGTGGAGGCGGCAGACACAGCAGTATCAGGCCACAGAGTGGCACAATTACATAGTTTAGACGTAGCAGCAGCTGGGAGACAGCATTTGGAGGCGGCAGACGCAGCAGTATCAGGCCACAGAGTGGCACAATTACATAGTTTGGAGGTAGCGGCAGCTGGGAGACAGCGTGTGGAGGCGGCGGACGCAGCAGTATCAGGCCACAGAGTGGCACAATTACATAGTTTGGACATAGCGGCAGCTGGGAGACAGCGTGTGGAGGCGGCGGACGCAGCATGAGTAGGCCACAGAGAGGCACAATTACATAGTTTGGACGTAGCGGCAGCTGGGAGACAGCGTGTTGAGGCGGTGGATGCAGCATGAGTGGGCCACAGACAGGCACAATTACATAGTTTGGAGGTAGCGGCACCTGGGACAGACAGCGTGGAGAGGCGGCGGACGCAGCAGTATCAGGCCACAGAGTGGCACAATTACAATGTTAGGACAGAGCGGCAGCTGGGAGACAGTGTGTGGAGGCAGCGTACGCAGCATGAGTAGGCCACAGAGTGGCACAATTACATAGTTTGGACGTAGCGGCAGCTGGGAGACAGCATGTTGAGGCGGCGGACGCAGCATGAGTAGGCCACAGAAGAGGCACAATTACATAGTTTGGACGGAGCGGCATCTGGGAGACAGCGTGTGGAGGCGGTGGACGCAGCAGTATCAGGCCACAGAGTGCACAATTACATAGTTTGGACGG